>ML994685.1:539960-551489 GCA_010093925.1 Zopfia rhizophila CBS 207.26 | reverse complement strand
TTATTATTATTATTATTATTATTATTATTATTATTATTATTATTATTATTATTATTATTATTATTATTATTATTATTATTATTATTATTATTATTATCATTAATTATAATTACTGTTTTTAATTTATATATAAGTAACGTAACTTTTATATTTTAGGACTATTTACTAATTAAGGTTTTTTTTATATTTCTTAAGTGTTTTCTAGGCCTCTGCTTTTTATAGACTTTTTTATTATAATTACTATGTTTCTTAAGCACTATACTTTCCCTATTAATTTCTTTTACTTTATAATTATATAAGGAACTAAGATTTTTTTGGGGTTTAAGTTTATATAGAATTATTTATTCTTTAGCTATATTACTTATAGTATTTTTAGTAGCTTACTATTCTGTTAGACAGACTTTAGCTATTAATAGTTTATTAATTTCTAAACTTATATCTCTAGTATTAGTATTCTTAGTTAACTGTTTTTTAGTAATAGTTTTATATACTTACATCAGATAAGACACGCTATTTACTAGTTTAAAATTTTCTAAATAGATATATTAAGACTTTTTTATTTTTATGTTATTTACTCTCCTAATATTTGTCTCTATTAGTGCCCTATAAATGTCTTTAGTTACTAAATTTAGAATCTGTTACTTTATTATATGCTCTTTATTAAAGTATTAAAACATATTTACTTCTAATACTATAAATTTATTTATTAAGTAGAGAATATTCTTAACTAGTAAATAAAATACTTTCTAAGAGACTTTAGCTAATAGGATAGTGTTATAATTCCCTTATGTAACTTCAAGTATTACCTTAGGGTTTAGAGAGGCTTTAGAAGTTTCTAATTCTATTATATAAAGCTCTTATATAGCTAGCTTTTTTTTAGTTAATAGTATAGAATATAATTATTTTAGAGCTTAGACTTTAAGGCTTATGTTTACATACTTTTTTATATAAGTAATTTAATTATACTTAGTATTAATAAATAAAAGAACTTTTTAATTTTTATTTAAGATAATTTTTTATTAAAAAGTAAGTAAAGCACTCTAGAGACTAAAGTTTAACCTTATAGTATCTATTTTCTAGAGATAGTTATTTAAATTAGTTATATTTATAAACTCTTCCCAAATATCCGCGTTAGAGAAATTAGAAATAGTAAGATAATATAACTTAATTATAAATAGAAATTAGTTTATATAAAGAATCTATATAGAGTTTATAATGTAATGGGAGTTTATATTTTACTATAAAATTATATTATTTTTATATCTATCTCTAGATATAGTGCTGCTTTTATTAAGGATTTATTTAACTAATAACAGATTTTATTTACTACTTTATACTAGAGTTTTAAAACCGTAAATGCTACCTAATAATACTATTTATAAAACAAACTAATAATATAGTAAAAAGGATTAGTTAAAACGTATTTATTATTTATATTTACTAAATTAGGGGGATGTTTATAAGGCAGAATTTTTTTCTATTATAAAAGTAATATAACATACATTACCGCTATTAATAGTAAGAGTTTTTTTAAAAATATTCTTATTTTTAGTAGCTAACTGGACAGGCGTACTTAGTAAAGTAATAATTAGAAATTCTTATTAAATATTTTATTCTAAGAATAGTTTTATCGTCTCCTTAAAAGATAGGGTAGCTAATTATATTAGTTATAGAATATTTAGATTATATAAAACTACGCCTCTTTACTATAGAAAAGAAGAATATAATTAAATTTTTATAGTTATTTTTATATTCTAAGTCTGTTGTATATAAAGACGAGAAAATACTAAGTTTAATATCTTTATTTTCTAAGTCTAAACTAGTAAAGCACTATACTTCTGTCTATAAAGAGATAAGGAAAAAGATATAATATAGTTTAATATAAGCTTAAAATACTTAAACTAATATTTTTCTACAAGATAAGTAACCTGCCTGCTATAAGAGAGTAAATAAAATAAACTATTATAAAACTATAAGTCTCGTGCTATAAACATTCCTTATTTAAAAACTTCTAAAAAAAAAAGATATAGTTATTATAGGTTTAGAAAATTATGGTATTAGATAACTATCACTTCCAGACGCGCTTTAGTAAGGTATAATAAATAGTAAAACATGTTTTTTAAAGTACTCCTTATTAAAACAGTTAATTACTTTAATAAAAGTTATATATAAAGGGCTGGAAGACTTAGTATTACTAAAATCCTAAACTTAAAACAAGCTTCTTTATATAGTATAAAGGTATAATTATATTAGCTTAGTAAGTTTTTTTTACTTTAATATATCCTATCATACTATAGTAAAGCAAATTTCGTAAAAAAATATAATAAAAATTAAATACTATTTTTAAATTAGTATCTATTAAGACTTTTTTAAGCTATAATAATTTAAGTATTTTAAATACTAATAAATTCTCCTTCTACCTGTTATGTCAGTGTTAAGGAAATATATAAATATAAATATTTTTAATATTTTTTTCTTACTAAAGTCTTAAATAAGACGCTAGTTTATTTTTTTTTAACTCTAAACTTCTATATCTTCTATTAAGTATATTTTATAACTTTTAAACTAGTTTAAGTTTATTAAAGACTTATCTTTTACGCCAGCAGCAGAAATAGTTAGGCTCTAGAATAAAAAAAAAAAAAACAATTAATAAATAGCAAACTCATGTTATGTTATTTATAAAGTTATAAAAAAAATAATATTTAAATTATTTATAAAATTCCACTTATAAAGATAGTACAGAAGCTAGAGGAGGTGATTAGATATATTATAGAAAAAAATCTAAAAACTCTAGTTAATAAGCTAGGCCTATTTTATTCATAAATTAAGTTCTTAGCTTTAATTATTCTGAATTTCTAGTAATTCTACAGCTAGTAGATAATAAAGGAGCTAGAATATAATTTAATAATTCTTTAAATTTAATAATATAAAAATAGATTTAATTATAGTCTATATAGAACGGCACGTGCAGACTTAAATTAATTAAAAATAATATTAAAATACTAATAAGAAATTTTATAATTACTTTTTAATTACTAGTATATTAGCCTAGCTGGTTTTAGTCTCTTTCTAATTTAAGATTCTAGTAATAAAAAGTTTTTACTAGAATAAAAATAGTTTTTAGTTAATATTAAGTTTTTCTTACTAAGCTTAAGCCTAAAGCGTATTAGTGTTATATTATATAACTATTTTTTTTCTAATATAACTTAAACCTTTTATAAATTAATGTTTTTATTAGTATAATCTACTTTTACCTATATGAAATTTTTTATATATTTTATAAACTAGCTAGTTTTACTATTTCTTTAAGATTATTACTATTTATGTTTATTAAGTATGGTATAATTATTTTAGCTTTAATTAATTTAATAATTTAGCACTTAATACCACCTAAGTAAAAGCTAAAAGTATATAATAATTAAAAACATATATAAGCCTATCTGCATTAGATTACGTAATAAAAGGGGTTTAAAATATATAAGAAACATACTTTAGTAAAAATAATAGTAAAAACAAATATTAATTTTAATTATAGCTTATAATATAAAGTAAAGGATTATTATTATTTTATATAGCATAAATAATGCAGTAATTGCGTTTATAATAATAAATATAAATAATAAATTCTTATACTCTAGATTAATTTATTCTAAGTTCTTATATTAACGAAGCCGCGAATATAAAAATAATAAAAATAGAAATAATACTATTATAAGAAAAAGAAGTACTAATTTATATATAAAAGACATATGTTAATTCCTATCTTAGATAAGAAAAACTAATAAAGTCTTATATTAGAAAAGTCTTTCTATCTAAAAAAATAAATAATAATATTATATATTATTTAGATAACAGCCACTACGTATAGTAGTTATATAATTAAAAATCTAATAAATAAGAAGTAGATAAGGCGAGCAAGCTAACTATATATAAGTTAATAAATATGAAAATTTAAATAAAAGTTCTTATATTTATGATAATAAGAAGTTAGAGAGTATATAATATAGCTAAGTCTAACTAATTAACTAAGTAGTTTAAAATAAGTATAATTATAATTATAGTCATATTAATTATAAGTAAGCTTATTTAAATAAGACTAAATAGAATAGCTAAAGCCTTCTCTTAGTAGTTATCTATTCTAATAATTCTATCTATTTTATTTATTTTATATAGCTTAACTTCTAGATATATAAGCTTAATAGTAAGTATTAGTCCACCTAAGAAGCAAATAATATAACTAATAAAAATAGTATATACTATTTTAAAGAGGAAATAAGTTATAGAAATTTTAACTAGCTATAGTTTAAATAGTATTTTTTTATATACTAGATATTTTAGTCTTTATCTGCCTTACGCGCTTAGCTAGTTTATTTAATCTATTTTAATATTTAGCTATAATAAAAGTATTATATAAATAAGACTTTACTAGTATCTTAGCACTATAATTTATAAATTATTATATCTAGATTCTTTACTATTTCTTGTTATATCTGTTATGTTTGGTAGTATATTTTCTTAAAGAAAAAATAGTTTCCCCTAGTAAAATCATACGTAACAATAATAGAAATAAATTCTTATATAAATAGAGTATTATAGGTATTTAAGCTTTAACCTTAATCTAGTAAGAAACACTAATAAATATTATAAATAGAAAAAAGTCTTTATTTTAAATAGCTATAAAGCTTTCTAATATCTATATTTCCTATAACTTAGTGCTAAAAGTACTAGAAATGGCTTAAAATTATAAATTAATTTAACTATATTCTCTAGCTAGCGGCTCTAGATAGCTAGTTACTTTACTATTAAAAACTTTATATAAATATCTTTTAATATATAGTATTAAGGCGTAGCTGGCGGTGAATATTATTATAGAAATTAAATAAAATCAGTAATTACTTAAATACTATACACTTTATTAGTAGATAAGTCTTAATATATTTAAGCTAAGAAATAGCTATATATATTAATTACTATATAGATTAGTAAAGTTATTCTATAGAAAACATAAATAAGCCCTTAGAGTATATAGATAGTTATATAATAAGAAAGAAAGATATTATAAAAACAACTTTATAAATATAGAGTATATAAAATAAAAAGGTAGCTTTAGTTACTTATATCTATTCTTTATATTACTAAAATAAGATATTAAGGACCTAATAGAAAAAACTACTAAATACTATAGATAAATTTAAGTCTATATTAATAGCTATAAAGGCTTATTAATATTTATATTATCTATAATTTAGTATCACCAGTGCTAGGAATAAGCTAAGGTTATAAATTAATTAGATTATATTCTTTTATTAGTAATTCTAAACGCCTAGTAGCTTTATTATTAAAAAGTTTATATAAATATACTCTAGTATATAGTATTAAGGTATAGCTGCTAGTAAATATTTACTATATTAAAATAATATAAAAATAGAAATCGTATTAAATATTATATACTTTAGTAGTAGATAAAGTTTATATAGACTCTAGAGTATCTAAGTCTTACATAAATAGGAAGCTCTAAATATAAATAATAAAAGCCTATAAATTACTAAAGTTAGTTTTATAGAATACTTAATAAAGGGTTTTTAAAAATATATGAGTGCTTATAGAAGCTCTAGTTAAAATACTTATATAATCTAGCTTTATACTTATCCTAATAAATATAGAGCTTATAGTATAAGAAAGTAGCTTTAACTATATAAATCTAAACTCTATAGTATTAAAATAAAACATAAAAAGATATACTAAGGCATAAGTGTAGTAAAAAAGCTAAGTAAATATTATTATAAAAAGTAGTATTAAACCAGCTACGTGTAAATATCCGTTTTAGTATTAAAAAAAAATTAATATTATATCTTATTAATTAATATAACGTCCTATAAAGGCATAGCTAAGATAAATAAAAGGAGAAGAATTATTTATTTATTATAGCCATAATCTTAATATAGCTTACATAGATATATTATATATTTAAAATATAAGAATTTATTTTAAGCTATTTTATCAGCTAAGCTATAGAAAATACTAAATATAAAAAATTTTTATATTTCTTAAAATAATATTACTTAAATTATTTGTTTTCTAAAATCCTATTAGCTGCTCTTCTTATCTTAAAGATAAATAACTTAAAAACTATAATTAAGAACTCTATATATTAGAATATAGTATATAAGAATATTATATACCTTCTAGAAAATTACTAACTATAATAGGGTACTTTACTTTTAGTAAAATCTAATAGCTTAAATAAAGTAATTACTATAATAAAATAGGTATATAATAATTAGTACGCTTTATTTAGTTAGCTTTTAATATAAGATAAATATTTAATTAGTATTAGAACACAAAAGTAATTTAGAAAGCAGTAAAATAAATATAAAAAAGAAAATTATAAAATACTTATTTTATAAAATAAAGTAGTTATCTTTATATAAGCTACTTAATAAGTTTTTTTAAAATTCCTTAAAGCGTAACTTACTCTGTTAGGAGTGAAAATAAATACTTTAATTAATTAACTTAAACAAAAACTTATCTAATAAGATATAAGAATTAGTAGTTTTAAATAAAATAATAGTTACCTTTTATATTATCTAAAGGAGATGTATGATTAACTTAATAGTTTTAAAAGTAATATAATAAAAATAGAGAATATTATTAGAAGAATTAAAGTAGAGATTTACTATAGTAAAACAGAGAAAAATAGTATAAACAAAAAAAATAAATAAAAAAAGGCTAAAAAAAGAATAATAAGACTTAAAAAAAAGAAAACACATTTTACTTAAAATAAAAAAAAAAGAAAATAGTTAAATAAAATGCTTTTTTATTATTATATTATTTACTATAATATTATAGATGGTAATAGTAAGGTAGCTGTACCTAAAGAGCTAAAGGAATTAACTATAATAGCTAATAAAGCTTTAGAATAGAAACGTATATTTAAGCTAGAAAGAAAGAATTATAAGCAGACATAGAATATACTAGCATAGGCTAAGATATAAGCTAAGAAGTGAGAATAGAAATATGGAACTATGCCACAGGATTAGAAGCAGTCACGTACGTGACTAAAAAAACCTTAGTAAATAAGTACTAATAAGAAAAATAATGCTAGAACTAGACTTATCTTTATTATCTTTTTTAGTAATATCTAATATACTGCCAGCAGGTATATAATATACGCATAAAGAGTTTCCTATAAATATAAGACATAGAATAGCTTAAGGATATTTATGATTTTTTATAGTTACTCTAAAATCAAGATCTTCTCTCTAAGTTGAGACTTGAACTTAAGTGAATTAGTTTAATAACTATTTTATTAAATCTATTATATACTCTCTCTTTATCTTGTGATAAAGTATAAACTCTATTCTGTTAAACCTAAGGCTATCTGTTCTAAATACGGAAGAGACTAAAAGCTTATTAAGTAATTAGTTAGGATAAAATTACTAATATAAAACATACCATTAAGTTAAAGCAACTCATAATATATAAGTAAGTATTTTAAATTTAGATTTCTATTATTAGTCCTTATATAAGGTTTATTAATTAGTAATAAGTTAATAAGACTAGCTTTAACTTAAGAAAATTTATTACATAATTATATTTTTTTAATTACGTATTTAAATTTACTTATGCTAAGATTAAACTAAAGTCTATTAATAAATATTTATATAAAATAGTTTTATAGAAATTTACTATCGCTTGTTCACGTTTAATTTAGCTAAAATATACTAGTAACTTTTTTATTAGCAGGAGATATAATTTATTCTTAAAATAATAATTAGTTTTAGTAAAATATAAAATAAAAGAGGTTTATAAGAGTCTCTAGGCTTAAAAGCTATAAAGTATTATCTATAAATAAATAAATATAAAATTAATTATTATAATATATAAGAAAATATACGTCTGCCTTATAATCTTATTATAGCTTAATAAATTTACTATTAAAAGTTTTAACTTACTTTTAGAAATTTTTATTTATAGCCTGTTTTGACTATACGAGTGTCTATATTTACTTTAAAGATATAACTATTATACTATAAGTAATAGTCTATTAGCTTTATATAACTTTTACTATATTAAAAATATAAAAATTAACTTTAAATTTTGAAAAATGACTATAAGGTGTGTAAGATATGGATTTAGTTTTACATTAAATAACCTCTCCCTTTTAGTTTTTAATTTTTAGTTTTTAAGGTCTAGTTTCTGGGTTATGACTATAGTTCCTAGTTTTAATTCCCTTTAATATTATAGTAGGAGAATTAGTCTATAGAGCTATTTTATAATAATTTCTATAAATCTATATTTAGTTCTTATGTTCTTATTTCGTGTTGGGTTCTAGTTTAGGAATTTAGTTTCTAAATTTAGTTTCCACCTTAAAGAGTCCTAACGGAATTAAGAGTAAAAATAATTATATATATATGCTTTAATAGTAGTTGTTTATAGCAAATTTTATAAGATAAATCCTAAACTTAGTTACTTTCATTACTATATTATTCTAAAGTAAGTATAGTTTCTTAATTTATAAATTTTAAATCTTATTTATTAAATTTAAGTGTGAAGTTATGTAACTCTTAATAAGTAATCTCATAATTAAACAGTCTTACAGAATATAAATCCGTTTATTATTAAATTAAATTAAATTCAAAAGCTTTTATGCTGTAGTTAGTTGTTAGATTTAGGTTTTAGTTCTAGGTTTTAGGTTCTAAGTTTTAGGACTTAACTATAGTTTCTAAAACTAAGTTCACCTTTTCAGCCTTTAGGCTATACTAATTAATCTTATACTATAAATAAGTTTTGCTTATTATAAACTATAGATCTATAATTTAGAAACTTTAGATTTTATTTCCTAATTTTAGTTCTAGCTTTCTGAACTTAGTTGCTCTCGTTACTACGTTATTTTAAATTAAGTATAGTTTTTTAATTCACAAATTTCAAATCTTGCTTACTGAACTTTAAGTATGTTTTTAATTATAAGTAGAATTAAGATTATTTACTGTATAGTAAAATACTCTAAATATTTTTTAACACAACAAATTTAAAAAAAAGCAAGAGTGAAAGATATTCTCGGAATAGTAACTTTATATAATAAAGTTTTCTTTTTCTTAATATCTTTTAAGAATATTCTGTGTTTACTGTGTAATATAATAACTTATTATAAGTTTCTTATAACTACCTTACTTTAGCTAGTAGTAGCTACGTAAATAATTTATGTATTTTAACTAAAGTCTATTTACTTATAGTTTAATATATAATAATCCTATTCTAAAAGCTGTGCTAGGATTTAAGATGATAATATACTTCTATACTAAGTCTAAATCTTCTAACTAGAATAGATAAATAAGAGAAGATTTAAGTACTTAGCTTAAAATAGCTTAGCTATAATTTATTACTATTAATACTAGCTTTTTAAACTTAACTTATATTAATTTAGTTAAGCTTTAAGCTTGTTTATCTCATGCCTTAGTAATAACTACCTTTAGTTATTAACTAATCACTTAAAAGTCAGCTGAAAATCAAAGCTAGAGATTTTTAATATAAATATATATAAATAATCTAACAGAATTAAATCTATGACCTGTGGGCATCTTAATTAATAATTAAAGCTATTTAAATTAGTGTAAAAAACTATTGTGATTAATTTTATAATATAATAGAGAGCTTTAAGTGTAGAAAGTATTAAACTTTAATTACTTCTATACCTTATAAAAATACTCTCTCTAATAAGGCCTTTTTATAGACTTATATAAGAATATTTTATATTATAAGTAGCTATAAGTAGTTTTTTTTTATTACTCCTATAAATTCTACTTTTTTTAAGAAAGTTCTTTTAGTAGTTACTATATACATTAATTCTTATTTATATATACTAAGTAGATTTTTAAATACCTAAAAAGCTATATTTACTTATAGTTATTTACTTTTTAGTAACTAGGCTCTACTAATTAAAGGCGCTTTAAAAACTATTATAAAGCTTAAATTAAGTTATCTTAAAGCTAATAAACTAACTCTAATAAAAAGTACTAGTAACTAAAGAGCTTAATTCTAATAGAAAAAATTAACAGCTTATAATAATTAACTAATGTAATATTAAATAATAGGTAGAAAAATACCCTTTAGGTCTTTTTATAGCTCCTAAAAGTAGTATAATAACTCTTTAATTAATTAAAGTAATTAATTAAGTTTATATAGTGGTTATAAAGATCTACTAGCTTAGAAATAGATAGCTTTTTTCTAATATAGTCTTTAAATATTCTACGGGTTTTTATTATGCTAGTTTAAGTTTTAAATAACTACTTACACAATTAAATTACTATCTTCTATAAATTATTAACTATTATAGTAAATAAAATAATATTATTATTTTTCTAAGTAAGCTGGTCTACTGTTTTCTATATATTTACTTTATAAAAAGTAGTTCTTTATTTAATAGAGTTATAGTAGTAAAGACGTATGTTAATAAGCTCTTTTAAAAATTACTTTCTAAAAACACTTAGAAATAGCCTTTAAGTGCTTTCTTAGCTACTTTTTTAGCTACTTTTCTAGCTACTTTTCTAGCTACTTTTTTAGCTACTTTTCTAGTTACTTTCCTAGCTATTTAACTTCGAGCTCTATTACCTATTTTAACTTTCTATTTTTAAAGTGCTTTATAAGAACTTAGATAAATTATTTCTATACTTTCTACACCTACTTTTCTCTATTTTCTTATAAGGTGTTTTTATAGTTCTTATAGTATTTATATTACTAATCCCGTCCTCACGCAATCGCTCTAGGAGTTGAATAATTATAAATAGGCTATTAAACTAGATTATATGCCTGTTAGGCAGTAGAAAGCGTTACCTACTAACTAGCTAGTTTACTAGATATAGTATAACAGCATAGGTTACTAAGAAACCGTTTTTTTAGTATTAAGAGTTAATTTTATATGGCCTACCTGTAGGTCCTATGCCCTTTAAGTATAACAGCTAGTTTAAAATATACCCTTAATCCCCAAGCATTTATGTTTTATAGCTAGTTAATACTGCCTTGTAGTTGATAGTAGTAATCTCTCTAGAGCGCCCTATAAACTTCTGTATAGATTTATTAACCACGAGATTACGCCCTGGCACTTAGTAGAGCTATGAGCAGCGTTGGAGGTACTTAGAGAGCTCCCATACGCGCTTAAACGTGCTAGTAAAAGGTGGGTCTCTATCCTCACGTGGTTTAGTACAGTAGAAGTAGCGGTTAATTTACTCAAAGCGCGTGCTAGAGATATACTCTCCTATAAGATATTTGACGCCAAAACGCCTGTAGGATCTCCAGTAGTCGCTTACGCATGGTTCTTGGTGGATTCCTATATAAATTAGCGTTGCAAAGTACGCATACATCTCCTCTCTATTAACTAGGTGCTATGGCCGGCGCTGGTGCTTCTCCGTCTCCTAAGCTACAGCGCGTGCGAGTTCCGCGTTGCGATTAGTATAAACACATAACTTATTAACCAAATCATCAGTAAAGAATAGCTTGAACAGCTCAATTGGCGATTCTTTGTTGATGCCC